>WIGO01000088.1:92317-138617 GCA_014235945.1 Colletotrichum plurivorum
TGGCTGAGTTGGCATTGGCTGAGTTGGCATTGGCTGAGTTGGCATTGGCTGAGTTGGCATTGGCTGAGTTGGCATTGGAATCAACTCTCCAATAAGCCTGATTGGGTACTCTCAAGAACAATACCCTAGAGATGCATGAATGGTCTGAGGCACATAAGACCTGGAAATTCGAAACTGGGCAGCGACGCTGGCGACTTGGCTAACAGTTAGAGCTTTTTGCGACCTCGCGAGAGCGAACGGAATCCCGGGTTCTACCGTAGGTAGGTAAAGTTGTTTGCGACAGCTGAGTTGTCTATGCCAGCTCTGAACATCACAACCGTCTTGTAGTTGTCCAAGCTGAAGGATTGTCTTAGCTTTCCAGAAGCCTGAAGTTACTACAGGGCATCGAGACCAGCAGAAACGATCACTCGCCAGCTCCGACTTTCACCGTACCCGTTGTGACACATGCCAAGTTGGTTTACGTGCACCTTGAGTCTTCCATGGCTGATCCCGGCGGGCCGTTTCTGATTGTCAATTAGCAAATTCGAGTTGCACCGCGTCAAGGCCAAGACCGAAGACCCTCTGGCGGTGTGAATCACTAATCAAATCGATCTATCCAACTTGCGACCGAAGGACGGCTGCGACATGCGCAATCGCTGTCCAATGCGTCGTAGAAGAGGTTGCCTTCGAGCGACATGATCGTTCTTCCCCCGCCTTTATAACCACTGTCAGAAAGAAGCCGCCCGCATTGGCAGTCGTCAGAGTCAGTCAGTTTGGACTCCAACCCCGGATAGACACGTCTCAAACCTTCGTTCGGCCAAGGCCGGGTTAACCCCACATCCGTGACCAAAGTTCGATTGCCGTTGCATTCTCCTCTTCCTTGGGGTAAGACCCGCTGCCCCAAGTGGGGTTCCTTGATCTCATCGACGACGAAGTGGAGGGCAAGTGGAGGAGCTAGAGAGGGGATGACAAGCTGACGAAGCTATCACAAAGCGACCCGAACAAAAGAGGTCGTCTCGAGACGGAGCGGACAACTGCCCTCGCATCGCCAACTTCTCTCCTTTCCTACCATTAATCACTCATACCGCTAAAACCGAAGATATGGCGGCGCAGGAATTGACACCCAAGGACTTTCAGAACGCCTTCCACTGGGCGGCGTCGCAAAAGGACGGCACGATCCCTTCATTTGCGACTCGGCCGAATGATCCGTACACATACCAGCCCGGTTTCGGCAACAGCTTCGAGTCTGAGGCCATTCCCGGGACGATCCCGCGAGGCCAGAACAGCCCCAGGAGCATCCGGTATGGGCTCTACGCAGAGCAGATTACGGGCTCGGCCTTTGTAGCCCCTCGCCACGCAAATAAGAAGGCCTGGCTCTACCGGTCCCGACCTGCCGTAGCTCACCAGGGTTTCGTAAGTGATGCGTGAGAAGAACATCATGGACGCCCGGACTGACGCGGCGACTTCAGACAAATCTCCCCGACAACAAGGACACGGAGTCGACCTTCATCCCCATCAACCCGCGTGTCCATGTCTCGCCCACCCAGCTCGCATGGAAGCCGTTCCCGATCCCCGAGTCGGGGGAGGTCGACTTCATCGAGGGTCTCAAGACCGTCGCCGGCTCCGGCGACCCCACGCTCCGCGAGGGCCTGGCCACGCACGTCTACCTCTGCAACAAGAGCATGTCTAAGAAGGCCTTCGTCAACTCGGACGGCGACTGGCTCATCGTGCCCCAGCAGGGCGCCCTCAACATCCAGACTGAGTTCGGCTTCCTGTACGTGCAGCCGGGCGAGATCTGCGTCATCCAGCGCGGCCTGCGCTTCAAGGTCGCCGTCGAGGGCCCCACGCGCGGCTACATCCTCGAGATCTGGGGCTCCAGCTGGGAGCTCCCCGAGCTGGGCCCCCTCGGCGCCAACGGCCTGGCCAACGCGAGAGACTTCCTGTACCCCGTGGCCGCCTACGAGGTTACCAAGGACGACCCCTGGGAGACGGTCTACAAGCTGGCCGGTAAGTTCTTCAAGAGCACGCAGCGGCACTGCCCCTTCGACGTCGTCGCGTGGCACGGCAACTACGCGCCCTTCAAGTACGACCTGACAAAGTTCGTCAACGTCGGCTCCATCTCGGTCGACCACATCGACCCGTCCATCTTCTGCGTCCTGACGGCCGCGTCGCGCGACCCGACCGCGCCGCTGGCCGACTTCCTCATCTTCTCGCCCCGGTGGGACGTCGCCTCCCACACGTACCGCCCGCCGTACTACCACCGCAACTGCGCGTCGGAGCTCATGGGCCTCATTTACGGCGACTACGGCGGCCGCTCGGACGAGTTCCGGCCGGGGAGCATCTCGTTCGAGTGCGGCTTCGTGCCGCACGGCGTCGCGTACGAGCAGTTCGCCGCCGCGTCGCGCGAGGACCCGCCGGCGGCGCAGATCTCGCACGGCTCCGTCGCCTTCATGTTCGAGACGAGCCGCGCGCTGACCATCACCGACTACGCGTGGAACAGCGAGGAGAAGCACGAGCACGACCCCAAGATGTGGGACGACCTCGTTGATAACTTTTCGAACCACCACATTGAGATCCCACCGCAGAAGAAGTGAGAAGGGAAGCTCTGGGGGAGGCTCGTATGAGCGAAAGATCAGCCGGTTTCGTATATGTTCAATCTGTAAACACGTCAGGTACTGAGCGGAGTTGTGGAGTTTAGCAAATGATAAGATGTAGCCATGTCTGGATGTCACAGTGATTGCTACATGTGCCTGGTCACTGGGCGCTTTCTGTCGATGCCGTAGTTGTTGACCAGATCTGGTTTGATCATGTTCCCCTGAATCTACGATACTGATGAGTGAGCTATCGAATTTGTTCAGCAGTGGCGTAGTCGAGCCTTTGCGCTCAAAGCACTGATCGAGACTGTTATCGCTGTCGTTGGTAAAAGTTCCTGGTGCTCACCTCCCACCCTGGCAGAGGCCGGAACATGACGTGATACCTATCTTATGAATGGGTTTTCAGGAACATTGAAGCAACTCGCAATCCTCTTCACCTGCGTCTGGGTCACTGGGGTCCAGATCCTGCCGCCATGCTTCGACAGATGCAAGAGCTACAACTTCCCGGCGGCAATTTCCAGGTCATGTATTCTTATCAGGTTGGACAAAGCGAACCCAGAGGATCTGGGGCACGCACAGTGGTGCGCGAGTAGGGGTGAATGCCAGAGCATGTAGATACCATGAAGAGAAGCTTCAACACCATGATGACCATCACGAAAGCGAGACATCAATGCAGAAGACCCGGAATACCCGGATGTCGTCGGTCCCAACTCGGTCCGTCTCGGTACCGCACGGTCAGAAGCCAATCCCGCTCGCCCGGGATCAGACCACTCCGGGCCATGGAGAGCCGAGGGCATCGGAATGGGCGGCGCGGGCATCGCATCCTTTTCGTGCCGTGCCGCAGGATTGCATCACGCCGAAGGACCCTGTACGCATGCGGATGCTACATGAGTTGAGTGCCACGCTTCTTCCCGGGACAGGGACAAGGCAGTTTGCGTACATGTGCATCCCCTCAACCTGAATGCAGGAAAGCCGTCGCGCCTTAGGGTAGACCCCCTTCAGGGTTTAGGGGCGTCCGCAACTTATCGGATCTGTGGTCAGTGTGTGAAGCCGCCTTGATTGTTGGGTTCCGGGGAACATATGCACCTACAGAAGTATCACAACTGCGAGCCATCCAGGCGCAAGCCTCTCTTGGGGAAAGGGAGACCCAGACTCTGAAACTGGAATGGGTGTCTTTAGGACACGCACGACCACGCGCCCTACTTAGTCCATATTCTAAAGAAGGTCCTAGAACGCAAACTCAGAAACCATCACCAAAGCGCCATCTTCTCCAAATACGCTAGTAGTCCAACGCTTGGAAATATCTGGTGAGAATCTGGGGGGGACCATCCCCGGGGGGGGGGGGGGGGGGGTGGCAAGCCAGAGGGAAAGAAATTAAAGGGATGAAACTGTATTGCTTTTTCGGCTTGCATGACACCTCTTACTATGCAGAAACTTGGGATCAAGGGGCGCCGGCATTCACAGATTATGCACATGCAGCCCTGGGATGATGCACATCTGCCCCTTAGGGGGAGCACGAATCCGGTCCCGCCTGCTGACCAGGTAACTGTACTTTTTTCACTCCGCCTCTATTGGACCAGTAGAGCGCCGTTTCGGACGGGGGAAAAACGTTCTTCGGGACTTGGGAAAGACGGCCACTCGAAGTTCGTGCAGAAACACGGTCTCCGGACGGGCTTCGACAGGATGTGGGAAACCAAGTCCGAGAATCATAAGTTCGCCGCAAGAGACATCGGCCAGACCCAATGCAAGCAGCATCATTGTTTTCATATGACTTATGCACTGAGGAACGACCGATAGTTCGGAGGAAGCAAACTGTGATCCTCGTTCGTTGTGACCGTGCGTGGTACATCCCCTCAACCTGAGGTCACGGGACCGTCCTCACCCGGCATCAGCAAAACAGCCACAGAAACGCAGATGTCCCATCTACACGAGGAACAAAATTGACGCCATGTATCCGCTGGCTGGTACAAATGTGATTCCAGCGGCTGGAACTTGTACAGACTCCGACCACGGAGGGGGATTTGTAGCTTCTCTCCCTTGGCAAGGAAGGAGACGATTCTCTGCTCGGTGATTACCCGTACCAGCGTGATAAAGGCACGCCTTCAACCTGGCCGATTGATGTTCTCGCTAATGCACACAACCGCAAGAGAGCAAAACTAATGTCTTGCATCGAGAAGATGCTTCCCTCCTTGAAGGGATTTCCCGAGCACAATCCGCTTACAGCAGGTCATCTGTATATCAATACTGCTAAGAAATTCATCGTGCAAGTGACACTTTGCACGTAGAATTCACCAGATGAACAGAATATATCCATAAAAAGATTCAATCCCTCGTGAGGTATCCGCATCCGCGGACTACAATACCATTTTGATAGAAGGCCAAGACACAGGGATGCCGCGGACAGAACACCGCGCCGCCGAGTCTGGAATCCGCGCTCCTCCGTCCCCGCAGCGAAACTGGGCCCAAAGCAAGCATTCCATCATGAGGGAGACCCATTAGAAAAACATTTCAGAAGCCAACCGGCCGGCCCTATGCGGAGAACCGTGTGGGGGTTGGGCGCTTGGAGGGAGTGGTCAGCGAGGGAAGAAAGGGCGACCCCGTCGCGACGTGGAACCGCATCGTACGAGAAATCCATCTTTCGCAAAATTTGTACCCGCGTCCAGCTACGTACACCACTCCCTCCACCGCGCCCTACACGTACATCGTTATTTCTTGCTGAGAAATACGCTGCAAAGCCTTGCTTCCCTCGCTTCCCTCAGAAGAAATAGTGGACTTGCAGGTGGGCGCCTGGGGAAGTTCGTCCCGCCTTGCCGCCAAAGACACCCCGGTCCGAGATTGGGCATGCAGTAGATCTCGGGGGCAAGAGGAATCCAGTTTCCGAGAGCTCGTGTAAACTCGAGATTGAATTCCGGGGTGCGGGAGAGTAACAAGTTGGTGGCGCCCCGGGATGGTCTGCAGTGAGTCTAGCCGGACGTGCGTCCTCACAACGCCGCTTTAGGTTCCCGGCCCAGGCAAAGCAAAAACCCCCTCGAATTGCATCTAGATCCAGCCAGCAGACGTCTCCGATTCTCGGAATCTCGGGGAGAGGGCGTCGGCGTCGAACAATCGAAAGCCACTGAACCAAAGTTGCAAACCAGAACCATAAAAACCCAATAGCCGCAAAAAGAAATCGAAAAAAGCGCCACTAGCGCCGAGACCCTGAACATCCCCCGGCCCGCCGACCGACCGGCATCGCTCCAAAGTCCGGGCATCCGACTTCCGCCCAAGCAGCAGCGTGGATAGCCGACCGCCGGTTACCTGCTTGCTGCATCGAAGCGGGCCGGCCTGGGCAAAGTGGACCGGGGCCGGGCGGTCTACGCTACAGGTGCGTCGGGGCATTTTCGAAGCAACCTGGCAGGCTGGCGGCCAAGGCAATCGCCCAGCGAGCGCCATGACTAATAACACGATCTCCAAGAGTCGAGGAAGCGGTAGCGGCGTGTGCTGCCGCCGCCTTCTCTCACTAAGCTTCACGCCAAGTTCTGGGCGAAGTATCGGCGCCAAAGCTTATTCGGAGGAAAAGTCAGGAATGCTGGTGCTGTTCGAAACACCACAGCCACAAGGCAAGAGGAACGTAGATGGTATCAAATCGTTGTTGTATTCATTCAGACAAGTCATTCGCGCGCTCTTTGGCGCGCTTTCCTATGGGTATTGTGTGGCGACCAAGGCCAACCGTTCCTTTTCCAAAAATCCAATGCAGCTCATGCGTTCAAAATATCTCGACATTCGTAGCTCGCTGATCGCTGATCCCAGCAGCGGGACGGAGCCGTATTAACTACTTGCGCGCGTCCTCGACGTTGGCAGTCTTGATGCTGCCCTTCTCCTCATCGTGGTCGTCAATCTCCTTCTTCTCGTTGATCTCGCCCTCAACACCGGCAACGGCGTGCTCGAAGCTGCGACCGCGGCGCTCGGGGCCGAACATCGTCGTGACGACGATGCCGATAGCGATGATGGCCGTGGCGATGCCCATGACGGGACCGTAGGCCTCGACCTTGTGGCCCGAAGGAGCCGTGACAAAGAGCCTCTCGGCGAGGGCGTTGACGATCTGCGCGGACGGCGAAGAGATCATGTTGCCCAGCTGGTAGGTGATACCGGGGAACGAGGAGCGGAAGGCGGGGGGAGACAGCTCGTTGAGGTGGATGGGAATGACACCCCAGGCACCCTGAACGAAGAACTGCATGAAGAAACCGCTGGCGCTGAGGCTGCGCTCGCCGACGGGGAGAATCCAGGCGGGGATCAGGCAGGCCGAGATGAGGGCCGACACGATGATGGCGCGGCGGCGACCGAAGAACTGGGACAGGTAGCCGATGATGGTACCGCCGACGCAGGCGCCAGCCTTCATGAGGATGGAGGCGCGAGAGGCACCGGCGTTGGCCATCTCCTTCTGGGAAATCATGAAGGTCGTGTACGAATCTTGGGAGGTGTGGGAGTAGTAGTTGAACCACGTCATGAGGATGATGCAGTAGACGCACATCTTCCACTCCTGAGCCAGCATCTTCTTGGTCTCGCGCCAGAAAGCGCCAGGCGAGGCGTCCTTCTTGCCCTGGGCCTTGGCCTCGAGGAACTGCTGGGACTCGGGGAAGGCGACACGGACAAGACCGACGGCGATGGAGATACCAGCGGCGATCCAGAAGACCGTCTTCCAGGTCTCAACACCGCCACCGACGCCGAGGTTGGCGCAGGCAGCCAGGACATAGCCGAAGGAGTAGCCCTGCTGGAGGATACCGGACATGAGACCACGGGCGTTGGAGCTGCGAGTAGTTAGCAATCGGCTTTGTACAGAGAGGGCGAGTCGACGGGTTTCACTTACGGGCAGTGCTCAAGAGCCATGGCGATGGCGTTACCGTAGACACCTCCCATGAAGAGACCGAACAAGCTGCGGACGGCCAGGAACTGCTGGAAGGTGGTGCTGTAGATGGTGGCAATCTGCAGGACGCCGAGAATGATCATGTTGAGGACCATGGGCCACTTGCGTCCCCACTTGTCACCAGCGAGACCGAAGGCAGCAGCGCCGACGGAGCGAAGCAGGAGGGTGAGGGTGATGGCGGTGGTGATGTCCGTCTTGGACCGGTCGTAGTACTTGGCCAGCTTGGTGGTCTGGATGGAGAGGGCGTGGAAGTCGAAGGCATCGGCGGTCCAGGCGCAGAAACCGACGGTGAAGAAGAGCCAGTCGCGGGCACTGAGCTGGGCCATGAGGCTGATGGGGTTCTTGATGGGATCGGGGTCCTGCCACTCCGTGTGCGTCTCGCCATCGGGAGTAGTGACGACGGTGCGCTGCTTCCAGATGAACAGGTCCTTGAGGGACTGCTTGGCCGTGGGCAGAATGCCCTTGGCGACGGGGTCGGCGGGCTGACCGGTGGACGACATGGCGGACGTCTCGTGTCTTGCTCGACTCTGCAGCAAGTTTCTCTGGTGTCTGAGGAGTTGGTACGGGGAAGACAAGAGAAGATGAGGAGAAGAAGGAGGATGAGGCACGACTGACAGACTTCGAGAGGATGCGATGAGGGGGATGCCGGCGTGTTCTATATACTTTGGCGCAGGTCGTGTGTACCCCAGCTGCTCGACGAATCACCTGGCGGTCCAGAGACTCGGGGCCAAGAGTTCACCAGACATGGGGTATGGTGGATATTGGTTTCGAGGGGAAAGGCCAGGAAATCCGAAAACAAAAGCAAAAAAAGACAGGCCAGCCGGGATGGGGACCGGCTCTCTCGCCGTTTCGAAAGCGATCATCTCCCATGATGGAGCGCTGCAGCGAGGCGTAATGAGCAGCGCAGGCAGGCTGGCCAATGAGGCGGACGGCGTCTCTCGTGGATGCGTGGGGAGGACAGACATGACGGAGTCGACGATGCGGGGTCGAATGGGGGAAGGGCTCGAAGGAGTGAGGAGAATGGACAGGGAGTCCATGACCGACTCGTGAGGGGGACGCCCCCGTCGTGTTGGAGGGTTTCTGGAGATGCATCTATCTGCATCTGCATCTGCATCTGCACCAAGAGTCAGAGCACGCTAGAGGACTGGCGTCGAAGCACGAGGGAGGACCAGGTACTGTACAAGACAGGGGGTAGGGGGATACGGGACATGGGGAGGGATGGCATACCTTGCGGAGGAGAGGCAACCGTGTTGGAGCCAGGGGATCACGATGGTTACGAGACGGGCGTATACCATGTCGAGGTATTGCAGACGGTGGCTCTCGCCGGGACCACACACGCGGTATTCGACGCGTGCAAGAGACGGCCTTCACTCCGGCACATGAGGAGGAGGAGGACCAGACCAAGCCCCGGTAAGCCCTGACCTGATCTGACCTGCAATTGGGTGTGTGTGGCTGTATGTCATCTGTGTGACCGCAAAATGTGTTCTAATAATTGCGATGATGCTGGATTATCCCTTTGCGGCAAAGGTGATGCGCGATGCAAGCCGGGGCGGATTCTAACGCAGCTCTAGAATCCAGTTGGAGTCGCCGGCCAAACACCACCAAGGTGACGCAGGCCCGAAATAGGAGGCCATGAGACAGCTAACGTCGTTGCCGTGTCGAGAGCGTGGAACTTTTTTCTATCTTTCGGTCCTTCTGTGGCGTCCTGAGGGTTTGAACCGTGTAAGGAAGTCATGGGGATGCGACCAAAGAGGCGCGAGTGGAACGCTGAGAATAGCAACGGGGTCAGCGGTGTCGAGACAGAGGAGAAGAAACACCAACAGCGCCGTGATCGCAGCAGCGGCGGCGGAGACGGGACCAACGGAGAGGGACCGGACCGTAGACAAAAATTCAATAGGTGAGGGCCGAAACGGGGAAAGCTTTACGACCTCGCAAAGTCCCGTCGCAGGCAAAAAGTCTTGGCTGCCTGTGTCTTGGCCGTCGGTGTCTTGGGTCTGTCTGTTGGCTGTGGGTACCGAGGTGGAAGATTGGGAGTGTTGTGGTTGTGGTGTTGCATCGCAAAGAAAATCCTTCACCACCAGAGTGGAATAGACCGAAAAAAGAGGGAAGGAGCGCTGCTGGAAAAGAGCGACTGCCGCCGCCCCCATCGTCCATCCGGCTCAGCGCAGCACCCGACGGCAAGAGCACTTGCCCGGGCTTTTCTTCCTTCCTTTCCTCCTTCCCTCCCGCCCGCCGAACATCCCACTTCCTCCCTCCTTCCCGTTCACAAAGTACATAGGTACCATGGTTAGTACCGAGGGAAAGCGCACTCTCTCGAGGCAGGCGCTATCCGCCATGCCCAACAGTGGCTGCTTCCTTCCTGTTCGCTGCATGTCGCTAACGCCGTAATACCACACCACCAAACAGAGCCAGCAGAGGGGGAGAAAAGTTTGTTGACCTCCTCGAGGTGTGCAGGGATGACAGCCGTTCGCCAACGTAGGCCAAGACGCAACGGGCGATGACTCTGCCAAGAAAGTGCTTGTATGCCTCTCGGCAAGCCATCCCGCCCACGCCAAGTCGCTCGGCGCTGCGAGGGGCATGTCGCCGCACTAAGAATCCGCTGACGACACTCGGGAAGTCAGCGCACGCGTGATGATATCTCGAGCAGAAGAAGTTGTCGTCGAGCCGCTTCCCAATCGAACGGTTCGCGAGATCAAACGAACGGCTTTGACAGGTTTGACATGCCCACCCCCGGAAACGGGGTTCGTTTGACGGCGCTAATAAACCTCCACCGTAAAAGAAAGGAGGACCTGGGGGAACGGAGATGCTGGGGAATTAAGCTTAACGACGGCGTGTGGCCTGATGCTCGCAGCGCTGCTAGTGCCTACCTAGGTAGGTACGGATACTTCACCGTGTGGTATCCGTACTGCTCGCGCACTGGAGGGCTCTTCCCTCTCTCGCAACGTGTCCCGGCCAATGGCGCTGGATCTTTTCGTTCGAATTCGCGCATTGATCCGCTGGTCATGTTACAGGCATCGATGGTCAGTGGCCAGTCGGCGATGGATGACGGTGGTTTGCTCCAGACAAAACGGATACCCAAGTGACCGTGCACATTCCATTGATTCTGATGTATCCATACAGTTTGCGGATGCTACAGTACATTATCGCTGCAGTCATTTACCGAAAGGTTGAGGTACTCGAGTCTGGACTCCCGCCACCAGTGAGAAAAGGCGCCATTCGTGTCCGTCCACCGGATACGGCCCCACCCCCACTGATACTTGCTGACACTCTCCACCGTTTGGGCAGCCACCGTCTGCTCCTGCCTGCTTGCTGCCCAGTGTGTACCCCTCCAGCCTCGGGCCTGCCTTCTTTTTCTGCCTGCTGAGAAATTGTGCCAGTGAAAAATCAGAAAAAAAAAAGAAAAGGGAAGGGGCCCGGACCAGCTGGTGCGGGGCGCTCCTTCTCAGTCGGGCGGGCGGGCGGACGAGCCCCACTAACGCCGACAACCGTTCCACTTTTTGTCATCGAGCCTCGGGCATCTTCCGGTTGTTTCTCTGGCATTGGCGCCTCCTTTCCCCGTATCTCTCTGCAACCCTCCATGTCCACAACGACGAGCGACGGCCATCCGGGAGACGACCACCCCAGTCCAATCTCGTCCAACTGGACCGAAGCAATCCACCGCAATTCGAGTCATGCTGGGGTTCGAAATCGTCAACGTGTCTACGTACGCGGCCCAGCCTGTGCACCGAGCTCGGATACCTCGCCCAAGGTAGGTACACCAGTCGACGACTCTCCTCGACTCCATCGCTGACTCCTGAACTTGACCGCACTTGGTAGCAGTCCGACTCCGACCCAGACGCCGATATGGAACTTCGACAACTGCCAAGAACCAGTGCCCCATCGCCGCTGGCCAGTCGACCAGAGAACGGCTAAAGGAAAGGAAAGAAAGGGAGGGAAAGGAGAAAGTCTCCCCGAGCAGGACCAGCACGAATCGTCGCATCCGGTAGACGTGAGCAAAATTAACGCGCAGCTGTGCAGTGTCGGGCTAATTACTGACTATTGAGATGAGATGCAGATGCAGCTTGCCCGGCACTTGGCCTTTACACGACGAGCGTACGAACCAACATCCCTGAGGCTTCATACGAACCTACTGGGTATCCTTACAGCTGCTGCGTATCTACACTACACCTAACACGCCAATATCCGAATATCGCCTCGCGTCGACTTGCTCATCTCGCCTGTCCGTCTTTGCAGACTGCAGCCCGTCCGGCCTCCCCTCATGGTCCCCCATCTCCCATCTCCGTCTCCCCCGCCTCTCCAACGCGTCTCTCCTCGTCGAACCCCAACAAACCCCGAAATCTCGCTCTGGAGTTTGCGGAGAAGAACGGGTCCCTCGCCCCTCGCCAAACCGGGTCCTTTTCGTGTCCTCGACCACTGGCCTGGCCTGGCCTGGCCGTGCCGCCTGCATGCGCTGCACCTCGCGCATTACTCCACTCCCGTCACCACCCACCACCGGACGCTCAACACCACGAACCGCGCTCTCGCAACCTTTGGATCTCCCGGCTGTTTCGAGATCCCTTCCACCATTCCGTTCCGGCCTCTGTTCCTACGCTAGCCACCCATCCACATGTCATGCCCGGCATCATGCCGCGGGGACGACCCCAGCCCGGGGAGAAGGGAGCACCAGCTGCGAGCCCCCGGACGCCGCCGTCCTCACAGACTGGAAATATGCCCCGAGAAGATCCAGATCTTTGCAACAGTACTATTGCCACTGAGCTCCGGATGCTCTGAAACCCCGAAACGGCGGTGAGCCTCAACTCCAGTCCCTCGACGTTGTCCACGTGCTCTCCATTCGTGGATGGCCTGACGCGCATTGGTCTCGACTCTGCATAGATAGCACATCGATAGGACGCTGCAGGTCTGCGGTTTACGGCGACACTTGGCCAATCGGGCCAAATAATCAGCTCTCCTTGCTGCCGCTGGCCAGGAAGACATGGTATCAGGAGCACAGCATCTCTTCGGCCTCTAGCATCCTCCGTCCGCCGTATCGCCGTCGTACCAGTCTGTCGCTAGAACCTCGACTAGCCTCGGCAGCGTTTCTAGAAGGTCTCAAGCTCATATTTTCGGAATTCGCGCAAGCTAGTTCCACGACTTGTTAGCTATTTTTGACCAGACACGACGACTGGAGGCTATCGCACCCTCGTCAGCGTTGAGCATGGCCTGCCCGACTAGACCCCCAATCGCTCCGTTTCGAACGGCGGTTCTTGTCAGAGAACGGCTGGCCTGTGACACCACGTCCGTGCTGGCTGCAACGCTGGGAATAGCATGCGGCACGAACGTGTCGGGCCTCGGACTCCAACAATTGTTTCTGCAAAACATCTCAGGGTCCGTCGCAAGCTTGAGGACGCCGATTGCTAAGATTAGATGACAGAAGCAAACACAAACGCGAGCGTTGGTGGTCGCATTAGTTTCGCCTCAGATCTGCGCCCGTTGGAACACTCTTCCTTGGGGACCCGCTGGCCTTTGCCCAGCCAATTTCACCGAGCGAAGCTCAAATACAAGACACGCCAAGGCCCCGAGCCCATATTTCCTCTTCCTTGGCCAGGCTTCTTTTTCTGATATCGCCAACGCAGGCGGCTACCTCCTGCTTGGCATCACTCCTGATGACGAGAAACGCACGCGATAATTGTTCGCGCGCTACAGCAATGCTAGGCAAACAGAGTAGGCAACATGAAAAGCCACGCGACGTGCCATGAGTCGCTGCGTCTCCGGGCGAGGTGGAGGACGGGACTTGGCTGACGCACCGTCAACGCGACCGTGGAGCTTGTTGAATGTTCGCTTAGGTCACTTCGGTCACTTCGGTAGCCTGCCCTCCGGAACGACCACCACCATCTCGTGCCGCCCGCCCTGCCGACCGCGCGCCGGCCGGTCGGTCTTGTCTCCGGAAGGTCGTAATCGTCCCGGAACATATTCGTGTCTCCATATCCACGAGGCTGCACGACTCCTTCGAGGCGTCTCTACCCCAGCCGACGCCCTCATGCTGACGAAAATGCCACCCTATCCGGGGTCGCTAACTCCCGGGACGCTTGTCGATCAATGGCTACTTACCCCGTGGGTTACTTGTTTTTCTATTGAGGGGTATGCAGATGCGGAGAGCTACGGAGATTGCCCTAAGTCAGGACAAGCTGTTCGCGACGAACCTACAGGTCCTCTCTCAACAATATCAAGTCCACCAGACTATCAGTACCCCCAGACGAATACCCCACGGGTGGCAAGCGCGCAACGTCGAAAGGCGACTCCCCATGGGGCTTGGCTTCTGTGATATTGCCTTGGCATCTTACGATGTCGATAACCCACGCCGTGGCAGTGTTCTTTGCCGAAGACTAGTCCTTCTCGAGGGCCACGGCCCACCACTCGAGATCGCACGGCGCTTCTCGTCACTACCAAGCACTTTCGGGCAACTTAGGACTTGGCGTTGCGAGTTCTTCCTCCAGGCTGTTCACGATCCCGAGGGTTCCGAATTCTGATTGCGTGACATGCTCTAGAAATCCCGCCAAAGGCACCTGCGCGTTGGCCGAAAGCGTGGCTTGCATTGGGCGAAATGTTGACTGGCATTGACGAAGACCATGCTGTGTCTGGAAACCATCTGGCTTGAGAATTCCGAAGCTACTTGCTGTTCATCCAAGAGATACCAAGGCCAGCGCTCCTGGATACCTCCACCACTTCTCCCTCTAATTAATCTTGCCACGCCATGTTTGTCCGACGTCCGAGGGGTGAAGGGACCCAAGGCGAACCATCTCTTCTTTGATACGCAACTTTCCACCGTTTGACTTACTGAGGTTAGGTCATTCCCTTGATGAGAATTGATATTCACTACTTTCTCTCGTCTCTGGAATGCAGGTAACATATCGCCCCAGAAAAACTCGCATAGAGACCGTACGAGATTATGTATCCGCAGTTCCTTAGCGGTTCTAATATCTCAAATCTTGATGAGTCCAATAGGATACTTCTCCCCTTCTCCCCTTCCTCCTTCATGTTTTGGCGCTCCAAGCACTGGAATGCACCATAGCCAGTCTGCTCTTGCTTTCACTTAACCCCTTTTTCTTACTGAACCCTTTATGGTGTGTGAAGGATAGCAAAGCCGTGGTCTTGTGTGTCTTAGTATAGTCGATAAACTAACTATTCATGGTGTATTCTAAGCTATAACAAATGTTTCAAACAGCAAGACCACCAACGTTACCAAGGACCGGGCTGCCATTCCTTCCGCCTCATCAACTCGAACCAAACGTCAGGACGGATGACCTCGAAGTCGGGCCCAAGGCGCTTGACCATGCTGGTCACGTTCGACGGCGTCATGTCGAAGGCGGCGACAGCACCGGCGACGAACAGCGGACCGTGGCCCCTCCAGCTATCAGAAATGTTCCGCAGGGTCGCCGCGCCGCTCTCCTCGTTCCCGATGCTCACGACGTTGGCGACGGGGAACCCCTCCGTGACATTGACCTGGAGCGTCTCCAACGTGGAGACGAAGCCCCCGTAGAGGAGGCCGCGGAGCCTGTTTCTCCCCACGGCGTCCCGGAAGCCAAGCGCAAGCTCGGGTGTTAGCGGGCTGTCGACGGCGTTGACGCGGTCGTAGGCGAAGAGCACCCGGTCTGTCTGCGTCGATCGCATGTACTCACCGCTCTGTGCCAGGAAGGCGGACAGAGCCCGCCGAGGCCAGACACCAGGGTACGTGTAGCCCGCGCCGTCCGGTCCGGCGACGAGCAGGTCGTTCTCTGTGGCCGTTCGCTGGTAGTACGAGAGGATGCCCGGTCCAATGTCGCGAAGCAGGGGGCTGATGGTCCATCCGAGGGGGATGGAACCCCTGGCGGAGTCGTTCCAGTGCTGGAACATGGCTCGCTGGTTGTACTGGATGTTGTCGCCCTCGAGGTAGACGAGGGAGAGGAACACCTTTGGGATCTTCCTTGGCGGCCCCGGCGGGGGACGCCACGGGGGCGGTCCCAGTGGTGGTCCTGGCGGCGGTCCCGTCGGCGGAAACTTCTGAACATCTTCTCCGTTCCTAGTGGTTCTGAACCCGCTGAACATCGTGGGGTTGAAGTAGAAGTCTGCCGCCGCGACGTACACCCCGCTCTTCGCCAGCTGCGTCACGCCGGTCATCTCGTTGCCGTTGGGGAACCAGCCGAGGTACGCCGAGTTGGGCTGGAACCCGCGCAGTATCTTGTTCAGCAGCGCGGCCTCTCTTGGCCGGTTGCTGTCGAGCCAGACGCAGGGGCTCGCCGTGCCGACGACGTAGTCGCGGAAGATGGAGTTGACCCTCTGATACCCCGGCACCGACGCCGTGGCGGAGACCTGGAACTGGTTCCACATGGACAGCGAGAGCGTTAGGTTTCGCGCGCCGGGCGGGCTGTCGAAGCGGTACATCGCGGCGGCCGCACCGTCTGCGAAGCGCCAGCCGCCGGGGTCGTCGGCTAGGTGCGAGCCGCCGTCATCGAAGAGGAAGGCGTCCTCTGCATCAGTTCCGGGGCGGAAGTCGGCTACCACGGTCTGGTTGCCGTCCGCCGTGACTCTGATGTTATACACCGAGGGCCCGTAGCCGTCTGCGGGGAAAGCGTCTGAGATGTTGACGTACACGGTCCCGCTGCCGTCTTTGAGGAAGCGGGACAGGTCGACGGTGTACGTGCCGTTATTCGAGCCGTCTGTGATGGACGCGTTGGCATTCAGGAGGGTGGTCCAGGTCCTGTTGGCGAAGAGCAACGTCGAGACGGGCCTGATGGCCGTGATCATGCGGTCCGTCACGCCCGGCCACACGTTCCGCGCCGCGAAGTCGTAGAGCTCGTACTTGTCCGCGAAGCGGCCCCTGAGGTCTTCCAGGACAGTGATGTTGAAGCGCCGCGCGAGCTCCTCCGTTGCGAGGACTGCTCCCGCGGCCCCCGCCATCGTCGAGGCGAGGTTCACCGTGTCCGGAAGTCTGGTGTCATAGACCACCGCCCCGCGAATCTCGGATCTGTACTTGTCGATTAGGCCGAGAGGGTCGCTCGTCGCGTCGGTGCTGCGGCAGCCGCCTCGGCTTTGGAGCTCTCTCAGCCAGGCCTCGTTGATCACGTCGTCTGACGATGGAGCGGGGGTGTCTGGCGCGGACCAGTAGAGGTGTAGACGTGGCTGGCGGCGGTTGACGAGGCCTTGCAGGGAGACTAGGAGGGCCTGTTCGTCGCCGGAGAGCGCGGTGATGCGAGCGTAGTCTATCCCCTTCGCGACGTCGGGGAACAGGGGCAGTGCACGATCGACTGGCCAGTCTAGACCTGAGACGCTGGGTGCTGATAGACACAGAGCCGCCAGCGTTATAGGCAGGACGAGGAGAGTCCCGAGTGCTGGAGCCATTTTGTATACTGCTGTTGTTGTCGAGATGTGAGAGGGAATACAGATCGTCCCAAGCCCTTTTCTCGCAAGCACACGAGAACTCGCGGGGTAGACATTGTCGGCTAAGAAAGGAAACCCCAAAGTCTCCGATGCCGAAAAAAGTGAGGCGGGTTCGAGCGGGCGGGGGAAGAGAAGGATCGGACCGGTTGATGGCTTTTCGGTTATGGGGTTTAAGCTTAACTTTGAGGGTTTGTGCGGCGTCTACCCCTGTGTAGATATAGTTTGGCTGAGGTTCCGAGATCAAGCTCTGTAGAGGGCAGTTTGTTCTGCGGTTCTTGTAAAAAGACTCAATGTGTGTAATTGCAAGAGGAGACTGAGGAGTATAATGGTGCTTAGATTTGTGAAGATCTTGAAGTCACGGGGACGTTGGGAGACTGTTACGAACCGAGTTGTTGAATTTCGACATTAGGGTGCTGTAACTGCTTTTGCTAAATGATCCGAAGCTTAACGCTTTAGTTCTTTATGAGAAACAATAACTGGAGCTTCATCTGTAACATCGGCTTTTGGGTTAGATTTCGCTTGATTAGTGCTGATGTGTGGAGCTGAACCGGGATCCAGTTCAACGTCTCGCGTCGTCGTTTGCTTGGCATCCCTGCCCTTATAAGAACCCAGAATAGTCATACCGCAACGGAAAACAACATTCCATAGAGTCACCGATTTCACAAGCGGTCCTTGGGAGTTGCCAGCTCTTGTCTCGCTCGTGGCCTTACTGCTATTGGGCCCGCTCATGTCCTGTCATGCCCCGTGTCTCACCAGGAATGTTCTCTTTCCTCGCACATGCACTAATCCTTCCGACCAAAGAATGGAACGTTTGATTAGGGGGACACAGGAGGATAGTTCAAATCAACACACAGCAATAATATGTCAAATATCTATCCCGCCTCAATGCGTGGGCAGTCTTCTCGAGAAGTCGGCCGTCTTCAGCTCTTCCCTCGACCGCAAACCTCCAGTCAAGATCGCCCTACCTACATGCAGAGAGCAAACCGAACCCCAGAACAGAAAATGCCCAGCGTACGAGCCCCTTCAGCTCTCCCGGTGCTCCAGCTGCTGCTGCCACTGCTCTCCCTCCTCCCGACCCTCGCGCTCGCGCAGTGCAGCATCATCCTGCAGTCCGCCTTCAACGGCAACGGATACAACTACTACGGCTGCCTGTCGCTCGACGGCATCGGATTCTTCGCGGACCTCGTCTACGACAGGGACGACAACTCGCCGGCGAACTGCCAGCAGGCCTGCCTGGCGCGGGTCACCAGCTACTACATGTTCATGAACGCCGGCCAGTGGTGGTGCACCAAGATCCCGCCGGTCGGCTTCGAAGCCAACACCGGGACCTGCACGTCGTGCTGCGGGGGCAACGTCGGCGCGCAGTGCGGGACGTCGGGCACCAACTCGTTCAACGTGTACAACTACAACCCGCCGCCGCCGCCGCCGCCGTCTACTACCAGCAGCACTCTCTCGTCTACGAGTTGCTCTTCGTCTAGTAGTTTGTCTGGAAGCGGCTCTTTGTCCAGCAGCTCCTCGGCGAGCAGCAGCAGCAGCCAGTCATCCAGCACGGCTGAGACCACCTCCTCGACGTCGACTCCGTCGAGCACTAGCGTCACGCCGTCTACAAGCTCGGGCACTTCCACTACTTCGAGTCAGTCGACCACCAGCAGCAGCAGCAGCTAAACGGGATCTACCTCCACGACGACGCAAAGCACCTCGACGAGCGGCGTGACCTCCTCGTCGACATCGACAACCGCGTCGAGCTCTACCTCAAGCAGCCATTCGACTACCACTACTTCTATCGGTAGCACCACGTCCTCAGGATCTCAGTCGTCGACGACAACGTCGAGTCCGACTTCAACATCCTCGGGCTCCGTCTCCCCCTCGTCGAGTCCCTCATCTGCAAGCAGTCCAACGAGCTCCGGACTCTCCACGACCCAGTCAACATCGACCGGGTCAACTCGCACGTCCTCCATCTCCGTCCTCAGCACACCCAGCTCCGGCACGTCGACGGCCTCGGCATCCGTTTCTTCGAGCGGGGCCACGACGGGCGTTTCAGGCAGTAACACATCGCAGCTCCCGGTTCTGTCCTCAAGTAGCACCGCGGCGACTCCTCTCTCGTCACTACTCGTAAGCGTGCCGGTGGTCTTCACGATTCAACCCATTGCCGGTGCCGGGCCGCCCGCTCAGCCGTCGAATGTTTGATGTGGGATCGCAGTGATGGAGCACGGTGTTTTGTAATTCTTTTGTATTAATAACCGTGTCGGTTCGGCGTTTGTTCCTTTTGAGTCGCATGTAGCAATACTTTTCAGGCACTGTCAACTTCAATAATTTCCAAGCACAATGATAAGTCGTGTCAACCATTTTACAATCTTATGGTGGTATGTAAACGGAAAGATTGGTTTTCATTGCTGCTCAAGTTTCAGATATCAACAGCATGCAATCTTGCTGGCAGTGTTCTTGTTTATGGAAGTTAGACACAGCAAGTATAGTGCTGTTAATGACAGACGACTGAATGTTTAGACCTCTATAATTTTGAAAGAAAAATGACAATGGTGTACACTTGTGATCCGATGTGATAGACAGTCTTGGTGTCACAAAAGAATCATCATTATAAGGGGTTATTGCCCAGAAGCAAACAACTCACATTTCAACAGATTGGTGCTCACATAGACATGATGGATGAGATGGAGATGCCGCCGTAGTATTCAACTATTTACCAGATAATCACTAGAGCCGCCCAGGATACCTATGATACTAACGATGGCCTTGATGCCATGACACATCCTCAGGAAGCCATTCCGCCTCCGCTTAGAAGTCGCAGCCAATGGAGCCGTCCCAGTTCTGGAGGTGCTCATCTAGAAGTCCTTGTCAGTGGGGTGGAAAGCAAACAGGAATAGATTTGAAGCGTACCGAGGTTGATGTTGCTGTCACGGCTGCCACCGTTGATCTGGCGGCACTCAGCATAGAGACGGTTGAGGGTGAAGCGGACGTTCCAGCAAGAGCCAGACCAGCCACCGCTGCAAATCCAAGTCGTCAGTAACGGGATTCTTCGATCCGGGCATCTCCCATGTGAAGGGGGGGGGGGGGGGGCGTTGGGCTTACTTAGTCCACCAGGCAAGCTGACCGTTGCTGTTTCCGATGCAGCGGTTGAGGTCGTAGGACGAGTACCTAGTAGGACCGGCGATGGTCTTGCAGTCGCAGCCGATGTTGAGGCCGTTGCCGTTGTTGATGAGGACGCAGCCGCTGCAGGTGCCGGCGAAGCCGCGAGCCTCGAGGCTGCCCTCGGCGGCGGTCTTGTCGTATCCGGGGGGGTAGAGAACGAGATCGGGCAGAGCCAGGCCCTCGGCGGGGAGGCTGATCTCCGGGGTGGCGACCTCGGCGAGAGGGCTGGGGGTGACAACCGGGGCAACCGGGTTGGCGGAGGCGAGAGCAGCCAGGAGGCCGATGGTGACGGTGATGATAGACTTGACCATTTTGGCGGTTGTTTTGGGGGAGCTGGCTGGAGGGCTTGAGAAAGGCTCGAGGAAGACCGATTGAGTGACTTGAGGATGAGGGTGGTGAGGAAAGAAAGACGAGACTAAACCGAGGAAACTGGATGGTCTTTATACTGTATTCGCGCCTCATAGACGTTGGAGAGTTGCCATCTGATGTAAATCGCCAACTTACAACATCGGCCTCTCGATCACCAAAGTCCCAATTGACGACAAGGTATCACGACACAACCAACAGAATTGCCTTCCCGATCGAGGAGGACGTCCGGACGTCGGAATGCTAGTCATGGGTTTCTGATCACCACCGGAGAACAACAGCTGAGTCCGCTTCACGAGATGGGTCATCTGTGAACTAGAGCGCTTTCATGGATTTCTTTTCTTTTACCAAAGTCCCTACCAAAGTCCCTTTCATGAGGCCATCTGTGGGCCAGACTCGGGCCCGGGTCTCCAGACCATTGTCAACTCTGCGAATTGATGACTAGGATCGTAGTACGGATAGACGAGAACTCGATGGAATCGCAACCCATAGCATGACCTGGGGCCAATCAGGCTTTAGCAGCCATCAGCCAAGACTTTCTATTGGAGGACTCGTCTCTGTTATATTGTCCACATAAACGCCAGGAACAGTGAAGATACCCTTGTGGTTTCTTACGCTCTTAGTTTAGGCTCTTCGTTTAGAAAACGCGCTTTTCCCCTTCGTTCGCGAGAGGTCCACAAGAGCCCCAACCATGGCCGAACTTGCACAAGGTTCGGTGGAACAGTGGTGGTCCCATGCTGAAAAGCTGGAGGAGTTGGTTCCAGGGGCGGCTTGTTGTGCAAAGGTGTTGGCGCAGTGTTGCATTCTGCTAAGCCATTCAGCAAGCGACTCTAAGGGCCTGCGCTAGACAGGCAAAAGTTAGCAGGATCATATCGTGGACCCGTATGAGTGGATGGTATGGAACCCACAGCAATTTTCGTCAAAACTCGTGGAGTGATTATGCATAGATACGACTGGGTAACTCTTCTTCCAGAGAGTTTGAAAAGGTGCTTCTTCTTAGCAAGGCATTTAGACGTGCGGCAATGAATTCTGCTGCCGAAGCAGTTGAGAGCAACAGATAATAGGAGGACCAAGCCCTTAGTTGTCAGCGCGGGATTCTCTCAACCGCACGGCACTCTAGGGGTCCATCCCAATGGGGCAATTACATGGGTTGATCAAATGGCGGCAGACCCACAAGAACCGGCGTGGCCCTTGGCTCTGGCCAAGTGCGGCCCGCATGAGCCCATCGTGCTTGGTGTCTTGGAGTCTTCATCTGTTGGTTCCAGCCGTCTTGTGTTGGAGCCGATACCCGGAACTCGGTCGTACAAACAAGGACCGTCCCGTGCCTCGCTTTGCAGCCAATGAAAAATGTCATTCTAGTTAGACTTAGACGAAAGTTCGGCACGGCGCGGCCGTTGAATCGCCCCCATGATCAAAGGACCACAGGTGGGCGCACTGCAAGTTCGGACCCGAGCTAGTGTTGGGAACCACTCGTCGGCCCGGACATTGGATCTATAAGTTGACGATGAGCGCTACGAGACCGGCTGGCCCTGTGCCAGGGCACCCGGCGCTAAACAGGTGTGCCCCGGTTGGAACTGTGTCCAGATTGCGGTTCAAGACCTCCGAATGTAACCGTCCGCCCACAGGCAACGAGAAGAAAGCCCGTTCAACAGCGTGGCTAAGTCAAAAAGAGGCTGGCACCAAAGTCAAGAGATCCAGAACGAAGAAATTATGCCAAGAAGCAGGAGCAGTGGCATGACTTGGTCGTTTCCCGCGGCATTAGGATCCCCAAAACCGCGTAGTTCGGACCTTCGGGTTCGTTGGTGCCAACACACCGCTCCACGTGGGCTTCGGCATTGCCCCACTGAGCAGACACGAACGACAGAGCCCACATTAACACTGGAAGTCGTGGGATGCATAGCGGGTTGTCGGATCAAGTAGAGTCATGCGGAGTGTCTCAGGACCAAAATGGCTCGACGAAAGCATAACCACGGATATCCGGGTAAAGCAGAGGCCGTTGCGGCCTTCGCGAAATTACTAAGCAGTCACTGAAACGAGTCTCGAAGCAGATGCACAGTGGATTCTGTTTAGTGCCTCGTATTCGTATCATGGATATTATGAGCGATGCCCTTGACGAAACTTGGAATGGTACCTACGAGACGAAGTCGAGATACTTAGGCATGGAGGTGGCAATCATGTCCCCACTTAGGGATGGCCGCAGCAGGATTAGATACCTTCCTCTACTAGCTGAGCAGCTCTCACTCCTCTACTAGGACTGTGACTACGGCTAGAAAACGGCCCGGGACGTCCGGCTGGGTATGGGGCCAACGCTTTGCTGCACGTGGGCTTTTCCTCAAGAGTGGCCGGGGTTAAGATTCATAACGATATACTGCAATGTATAACAACTTAATCCTAAGGCGGGTTCCCTCGGTTCACTGGAGGCCGCGGACAGGAACCGTGAAGCTTGAGTGCCTGAGCTACACTGGCAGAGTCTGCACCCAATGCATGAGCCCTTGTCATGGACGATGTACTAGAGGGTGTTGAGACTTACTGAGAAATAATTCCTTCGCTCTGTTGGCGGGATGTCTGTTTAGTCTTAAAGCTTCCTGGTAGATTCAAACATAAGTATTTGGATCCAAACACAACATTGCGTGGAAAATGTCTTGGCTTTGACTGTGATAAAGTTTGATGGAATGTTGACCAAGATGTGTTTGTGACTGATATGACGGTCATAGGAGAATGATACAAGCTTTGTGGTGGGAAACTATATGTTTAACAGGGTGGATAGGCCGCGTTAGAAGGTCAAAAGGAGGAAAGTGTGCGTAACACCCCGATCCCTGCGGCCTGCCTGCTCTTTAGAGAAAGAAAATGCCACTTTTACCACCACTGCTTCCTAACAAGAAACCTAGAAGTCCCAGATCCCCAGGTGGTTCTATAGTACGACCCTTTGAGCCATGGATCCTGCATCAGCTCCGCGGGCGTGGGTCTCTCTTCCGGCAGCCAGGCCAGGACTCGGCGGAGGAATGCCAGGAACTCCGACTTGTTGCTCAATCTCGATTCGAGTTCTTCAAAGCTTCGGTCGGCGGGTATTTCGGTTTCGCAAAGCCAGTTACCTAAATTCTCTGTTAGTCGCTGGGTTGCGCGGAGGGGCGAGTGCCGTTGGAGATGAAGCTGTCTTACCCTTCTCGTCAAAGAATTGGCTGGCACATCTGTACCTCTCGAGGAAGGCGGCCGGCGGTGGGCCCATGGTCCCAATGCACTGGGCCAGACCGGTCTCGATATCACGTTTGCGTCCGGTGTCGACCGGTGTGAACAGCGGTTGTGGGTGTAGAAGATCCCAGGCCTAGGCAAGAGGATATTAGTTTAGGCAACATATATGAGGCATTCCATTGTGTAATATGTCTGCTTACCGCGATGCCCACTGCCCAGAGGTCAACTGCGGACGTGTACTTTCCCGTGCAAAGGACTTCCGGGGCCCGATACTCGACGCCGTTGCGGATGAGCCAATGCGGTCCGGGTCCTATCATGGACTTTCCAAAGTTGGACAACAGCAGATGCCCAGCCTCCGGCAACGTCGGGCGGGAAGAATAAATCGTGCGCGTGAGCGAGACGGGCTTCCTCAGCACGGTGGATCTGAGTTCTCTGTTCTCGATGTGCTCGAAAAGGCTCGGGTCTTCGGTGCCCAGGAGCAAACTGCCCAGATGAATGTCTGTAACGACGAGATTAGCAGACAAGAGAAACACGACAAGGAAGTGGCGCGTACTGTTGTGGACTAAACCAGCTTCTCGATGCAAGAAGTCGAGGCCGTTGAGGAGCTGAATGACGACTTCTTTGGCAAAGTCCTCGTCGAATCCGCTAAGCGTGAAGGTTCTTCTCATGTCGAGCAGGCTCATTTGGGCCGGCTCTAGAACGGCGACATGATGGGTGTTGTAGAACCCTTCAACTTTGAAGGAGTTCAAATACGGCCTGATTTGTTTTCGTCCGATGTGTGTGCTGTAGGTCAATTTCTCTGACATATCTTTATAGCACCTGATTTCGTTTTGATGGAAAGTAGAAATCGTGTAGAATTTTAGGGCGACATGACGCTGGTCTCTGTGAACGTTCGTAGTTGGTCAGTGACTATTCAATTTTCTGTATTCGCAGCCGGAGTGAAACACATACTTCAGGTCCCACGCCAGCCAAACCGTTGAGGACGTGCCGTATCCCAACTTCGCCACGACATGGTATCGATCCTGGAAAATGTCTCCGATGTGCACGGGGTAGTAAGCAGGTGGATCGTAGGATGGGAGCATCTCTTCGTCCAGCAACTTGTCTTCCTCGGCCGTAGGGAGGCCTTCGGGGGGAAAGAAGCGCGGTTTCTCGGCGGCTGAAGCGAACGATCTGGCGATCCATGCCGGCCGCGATGCAAAGGGTCTGATACTGTTTCTAGAGTTGACGATTCTCATATCGGGGCATGTCGACTCCGGTGCCGCAAAGCGGTGTTTCGCCTTGAAGGCTTGAAGTGACAGTTTTTCGATGCGATGCATTTTGACAGTCAGTGGCGTATGATAGATGGAAAGATCGAATGCTCTTCTTCGAGTGTCATTCATTGTTATTTAAATGAGCAATCTGGGTCTGGAAGAAGGAATACTTTTTCGGAAACAGCACGTGGCGGCTGAGCTATCAGGGTGTTGGAAGTTATCCACGCGGAAAAGTAAAAAAGATAATCTTCAAGCCACCTCTGGAGGACGATCGTAACAGCCGCCGCCCTGAGTCACCTTTGAGCTTGGATTGAACGCGAAACTGATGAACTGTGATACACGCGGAGAGGATTCCAGAGACTACCGGCATGACGGAAGGACGGCTACAAGATGACGAGTTTATAGTCTATAACAGGGGGAGAGCGAGTGTATAGTCTATGACTGAGAAGTCATTCAGAATAACAGCCACAACGCCCATTCCCAACTCAAATGATGGTATATATCGACACCGACTCCTCTTGTAACCACTCGGAGTTGTCGTCCGTGAAAAACACGCCGACTCTGCGGAACTTGGCGTCATCCGCAGTGATCAATATCAGACCCCACGTCTTCGAAGTTGCGTTCAAGATGCCGAGAAAATGCAACTTTCCAGGACTGTCGCAGACCTCCCCATCTTCCTTGGTGTCGAAAGCTACCGTAGCAAACTCCTTCTTCCCGCGCCTCAACTTTGTCCAACCTGTTGAATCCGTGATGAGGTCAGCTCGGAGTCCCTTCGACGCACAGGAAACCACGCAGGGCCCGCGAATCGTGATGGCGCCGCTGGCGATCCGCCCGTATGGACTGACATCTGAAGTCGGAGTCGCCTCAGCAGAGACCAAAATCGACGGCGAGCACTTCTCCGGAGCCAGGGGCATGCAGCTGATGGGCCCGTCGATTGAGGCCCAGGACCAGCTCGGCGCGCGCCAGGTCTCTGGCCTCTTGCTGGCGACGGGCGCGCGGAAGTCGACTGTGTTCCACTGCCGCCAGAGGAGCTGCCGGAGCAAGTCCTCCTCCCAGAGGCCTGCGAGATATCTCCCGTAATTCCCCTCCGTTAGCGAAGCAAACCTTTTAGCGAGTCCTGCCAGAGCAGTGAGTTTGTCGTCGGGGTTCTCAAGTTTTCGGACGCTGTACTTCTCGACCAAAGTTCCCCAGGTATGCAGATTCGCTTCCGGTGCGAGCTGAGTCCGACACCTCCCAGTGAAAGGATCTCTTTTGAAGCCGGGCCTCAGATGCTCGTCGCAAGTGTAGATGAGTCGATATGATGCGAAGACAAGTCGTCTAGGGCAGAGCTCCCATTCCTGGAGGGCCCAGGCCCGAGAGTTGATGGGCTCTTCTTCGTAAGGGAAGCTATCCCGTGTATTGTCGGTTTCCGGGGCTTCGTCCAGAACAGACCTCTGAAAGAAGCCGTCTTTGCAGTCGGAAGAATTGGCAGCGATCAGAGCGAGGAAAGCGTTGCCGTAAATACTGTTCATTGTCGCCGATTCTCTGACCCAATCTTCCGAATCTTGACTCACACATAATGCATCAGTCCAGAGATACTGAATCCCAATATTGTACGTGACTTCGATGGCTTCTCGGAGTGTCAAGGGCAAGTTGGACGGAGAGAAGCCTCGGTGCAGCTCGTCTGATGTCTCTGGCGACAACCTGAATGTGTTCGACGTCCCCCGGCAATAAGACAGAACTGTGTATCTGTTGTCTGCGACGCTTGGAATTTCGTTCGTTTCGACGAGGCGTACAATACCGTTGCAATAGTCGGTGAGATGGAGGAGACGGGTTGGTAGTGTTGCGGTTGTTCGGCGCTCGTGGCAAGAAGGATGATCCCGTATACAAGCCGACAGTTCCCGAAGAGCCTTTTGCCATCGTCCCGGAACGTATCCGACTTCAGACAAAGTCTTTGTCAGCCAATATTCAAAAACAAGCAAGAATCAATCAGAGGCTTACCAAACGGTGATCCCAAAGTTGGCTGCTGGGAGGTCTCCTGTGGATTTATCGCTGCCAGGACACAAGCCATTTTGCCGGGTTGACAGTGACTCTTGACTTACCAAGTCGCATCAAGCACATGGACCCGAACAGCGACATATCGACCTTTTATTCCGAAGCCGAGACCCTGTACTCCCTTGTCCTAGGTTTGACCTGGGTTCATTTAGTTTGCTATCTTACGCCAGTACGTCCATTCCCCAGTTTGGGACAATGAGCGCTTGCTCGCGTGGAACGTAGCGTCAGACGTTAACCCAGTGGAGGTTGTTGCATATTGGCAAACGATAGTCTGGGCGAACAGCCAATTGAGCTCTCGAGAGACTTCGTTTAGCGCTTTTGGGATAGGCGTCTTGACACAACCCACAACCATGTCGCGCGAATCCTCACGCGCTAATGCAGCTCCATAATGGCCTGGCCGAACTCGAATCATTGACACTGTCAGGGTCTCGGAGAGCGTTGGATGGTGTTATGGTAATTCGTCACACCCTCTTGCTCTTTGTGTACCTGGTAAGACGGCGACCACCTCGTGACTCGCTATCGGTAAGGTTTTGCATATGCAAAACGGTCGCTCATACATAGTACAGTGTCAACCTATACTGTCCACAGAGTCCCCTCGATTCATCTAGCTTCATGTAGAGTCAGAGACCGGGTGGAGTGCCCTTGCTAGTGCTCCCGGGTCGGACCGGGGCAGCTGAGGATGTCCAGGGTGACACGGAGCTCGAATGATGCCAGATGAATACCATTCTGACTGAATGCAGCACATGGTCAGTCTCATGTCCTATTGGATGATACTGAGTGCCCCGGTGTCTTTCTTTAATGGAGTCGAACTACGACAGAAAATTGAACCAGAGACAGTAACAGTGTAAAAGCATACGCTTCAAGTTGCTAACGATGTCTAATCACCTAGGCAACAGGCTCGTCGAAGCGCCCTTATTAATCGAAATCAGACAGATACTTACCTTCTTACATTGCCTATTTAGAAAAACACAACTTGCGATTTACCATCCTCGTGGGCAAAGAGAACCCGGGAACAAGCGCCGGACTCCCTACGTGGCTTCTTCTTGCGCTTCGGTCTATCCTTCTCGTCAGTCTCTGGCTCGTTGGGCACAAACGTGGGGAAAGAAACGTAAGTCGAGGTGGAATCAGAGGAGTCCTTGGACGTAGTGTGAGAGGATCCGGTTCGCGTCGAGCAGGCATCGGCTTCTTTGGTCTTCTGAGGTTCGTCGGTGGCAACGGCCTGGCACTTCTTGGGGTCCATGTCTACTTACCTTGCGCCTGGAGGGTTAGGTCTTGTGTGATTTGAATATCTCCTGGAGTGTTAGTGGGCTCTCTTGGGCTTTGGGATGGTCGTTTCTATGGTGCTGTATCGCATGGCGGCGTGGATATTGCATTTATAAACGTCGATGACCATAGCGGAAGTTGTTCATTCGGCACTTCACTTGGTCGAAGCCAAAGTCTTGGTAACTTGCTAGGACACACACATATCGAGACAACTCAACTACCCGCGGGCAAAATAGCCTTGATGCAAGTGACAAAGGATGCAACAGAAAGCAACGAACAATAACGTTGTTCAGACCTCGGACTTCCACGTCCGAACTCTTTGATTGACAACTTGGCCCGCCACTGAAGAACCCGCTTCCCAGTTCCTCAGAGCAGTTTCGACTGCAGGGTCTGCCATCTGAAGTGGATATCGCGATGCACGATGCGAGAGCGAGCAGTGCCTCATTGGGCTCATCGGATTCGCTGCTCCCCTGTGCCCCTCTCGGTTACTGCTTACAGGCTCCCGCCAAGAGCGCAACCCCCGCCGCGAGATGCGATTCGGCCGATGACAATACGAAAGTGCCTGGAGGATCGAGGCCCTTTGCCCCTGAACCGCCCCTCGATTCCAGCGATTGCCATTCCAAGCCGTTGTTTTCCCGCGACCAACGGGTTTCGGGTGGAACTAATCGTACCTTAAATTGATTAGTTTGCTGCCTGTGCGCCCACTTTTGGGGGACCCCCATTGCCCACTCGGCGCAGGCAGCGAACTTGAAGACGATGGTGAACGAGACTCTTCAGGTTCTCTGGTAGATACCCGGAGTTGTGAATGATGGCATTATGTTGGGCAAATTCTTTCCCGTAGTACTAGGCACGTAGTTATACAGAATTGACCCCAAAGCTCGAAAGCCACACGATACTAACTTGCGAAGAGCGTCCATCAAGCGCCAAAACTCCCTCTAGCAGGGGTTGAAGTGTCCGTCAGCTTGCCAAGCGGGCTAAGGATCCATCGCGGTGTAGGCGGCAGGATTTCTCTCACCAAGGGGGCGGTTTGGTGAGCTGGCGACCCTGTCTAGCGTCCCGGAAAACAAGCCCATGATGTTTTTAGCTCAACGTTAATCTCAAGAGCTGACTGGGGGCCGGCCAACTCGTCCCTCGAATCCTTCAAGAACAGTACATCTACATGTAGGTTCCACGGCCGGACGCGAATGGACGTTGCGTGACCTGGCAAACTCCTTCCGCTCGTTACACGCCGCTTGCGTTGTTTGCTTTGTTTTCTGTTTCACATTCCTTTGTCTCGGCCATGATGTTGTTGCGGTCGCTCGTGGAGGGCGTCCTCTTGTGCCTCGCGCTCCAAATCCCCCGCGTCGCGAATGCTCAGTCCGACTGGAAGCTGACCGATAACCCGTCCAACGACTACTTTCTTCGTCGTGGACTTGCGCGAGGTCAGTAAACGATCTCCTCTCCTCCCAGAAGCAATAGCTAACGGAACCCGATCGCAGTCACGGTCCTCGGCGACTATGCCTACATCGACGGTGGCGAACTCTCCCAGCGCGGCGCCGACGGGCAGCCCGTCAAGAACCGAGAATCGAACCCGGTGAACTCGACCCTCTCGATCGACCTCTCCAAGTCCTGGTCCGCCTCCAACGTGACGATCCGCACAATCGAGAAGCCGACGATCGGCATGGACGGACAGGCCATGTGGAAGCACGACGACACGAACACCTTCTTCATCTGGGGCGGGCACATCGCGCACGGCGGCAAGGTCGGCACCCCCGAGTCGTGGAAGTTCGAGGCAGACGGCCAAGGGGGCGGCGCGTGGACGACGGAGACGCCTGCCAACCCGACGTTCTTCTCCGAGCTGCGGCGCAACGAGGAGGGCGCGTACGCCAGCACGCCGGACGGCGGGTTCTGGTTCGGCGGCATCGCGTCCGCGTGGACGAACCTGAGCCCCTACTCGCAGCCCGTCCCCGGAGTGCTGTCGTACAACATGACGACCAAGCAGTGGGCCAACGAGACGACGCCCGGGTTCAACGCCTTCTCCGAGTACGGGACCATGGTCGGCGGCGGTGCTGTGTATATCCCGACTTTCGGCGACAATGGGCTGATTGTTCTTCTGGGTGGCGCCACGTATACGCTGGCGGCTAGCCAGAAGCAGCCGTTTGGGTGGATGGACTTCAATAACCTGACGTTCTACGATCCCATTAGCAAGGAGTGGTACTGGCAGAAGACGACCGGCACAGCGCCCACCGCCCGCAGGGGGTTCTGCTACGTCGGAGCCGAGGGCAAGAATGGGACGTACGAAGTGTGAGTCGAAACCTATGAAAGCAGCTCCGTCGGAAGAGCTTGATTGACGTCTTATTCTTCAGCTTTGTCTTCGGCGGTTTCAATGGCGACACGCAAGCCACCTTTGACGATGTGTTCGTCCTGAGTCTGCCCGGCTTCGTCTGGACCCAGGTGCCGTACAAGTCCGCTCTCACCCGCCGCTACCAGACCTGTACGTTAGTTGGACGCCGCCAGATGCTCTCCGTCGGCGGGACCGATGGGAAGACGGGCTGGACTGGCGAGGACCCATGGCCCAGGGGTCTGGGTCTCTTCGACATGACCGACTGGGTCTGGAAGACCGACTACAACGCCGATGCTGCAGACTACGAGACGCACAAGACGATCCAGGACTGGTACCAAGAAGTGTAAGCCTAAGGCCGATCATGCCATGCCACGTAATATTTGCTGACATGATCTTGTCTCTAGTGGTATCAAGGACGTCAAGTGGTCTTCCGAGAGAGTCCAAAAGGTCTTTATCAAGAGCGCCACCGCAACAAACTCGACTGAGGGAGGACCCACCGAAGAGAAGCCAACAGAGGCCGCCTCGCCGCCGCAGGACGAGAGCAAGAAAATCGTCTCGACAGCTGTCATCGCAGGTGTAGTCGTGGGAGTTGTCCTCGGCCTGGCTCTGGTCGCTGGCGTCTTCTGGTACCTGCGCCGGCGTAAGCAGCGCGCGGCGCTGTCTTCTGGAGCATCACTTCCCAGAGACGGGGAGTCGGGAGTCAGCCCTAGTTCTTACGACCCCCTGCCACCCAGCGAATTGAATTCTCACTCGCCGCCGCCGGAGTTGCATGGCCATTCGCCAAAGCCCGAGCTGGACGGTGGAGTGATGGCGAAGCAGGAAACCTGGGTAGACGGCCCGAAGACGGAGATGGCGGCGACACATGGCCACCACGTCACGGTGATGGAGCTGGACGCGCAGCAGTTTCATCGTCAAGAGCAGAGCGAGGGTCTGCTTAGGAAATGAGAGTAGGGGGATGTGTGTTGTTTGCTTTACAATTTATTCGTCGCCATAATGATACCCTCAAGTCATTTCATCGCACGTTTCCGCGTTCACATGCTTCTATTGGCACTATTTTTCTCATTTCGAGCTCGAATCCAACGAGAATAGGCAATAGCACAACAGTATCATGCATGATGCAAGCGGGAACATATCCACCTGGCAAAGACTCAGAGCCTCTGTCAAATACGATCGACTGGCTATCGGAAGCTCACGGCAATAGGATAAGTGGCGAAATTAAAGACTGCTGCACAGTCTAAGCGCCTCTGAGCTTGGCCGTAAGCTGAGATAAGGCCTAGTGTCAGACTGTAGGCTATCTCGTCAGACTCATCCATCGGGTACCGCACACGTTCCGCTGTCAATAGGTATACGTGCTCCCAGTTACACTCATCGGAGACGATACAGATCGGTAGCGAAACACGTTCCAAATGATGCTGCCGCTGGCAACACGTCCCATTCGATACAAAGCTATTGCGGCTGCATCATGACAAGGCCCCGTCTTACCTCAGATATCTTGGCAGACGTTGCCCAACCTCGTTGTTGGGACGAGGAAACATCATCCGTCTTCTCTTTAGTCTCTTGACTGTATCGGTCCCTATCATTCATCATCGTCCCTTGTTACTGAAAATTTAATTTGCGGCTGGGTTCAGATAAACAGCGAGCATGTTCATGTATTCGTATGTCTCTTATATGTGACCTAATTTGCCCATATAATCCTGATGAAGACGGCGTGTGTTCCTGGTCTGTAGTTGGAAGCCATCTTCAACAACATCAGAACGACTAAACTATGGCGGCATCTCCACGCAAGGTGCTCTTCTTGTCGAGCAGCGACTATGGCCAGGCCAACGTCGTCCTGGCCACCACCCACGCGATGCTGCACGCGGCACCAGACGTCGAGGTCCACATCGCATCGCAAGGCAGGATGGAAGACGCGGTCCGCCGAATCCACGAGCCGCTCTCCCCGGACTCGCCCCCTCTGAAACCCGCCCACTGGCATCTACTGGCCGGGCTCTCGCAGTTCGACGCCATGAACAGGGAGGGCAACCCCGCCATGACGGCGTACGATCTGCCGCCCGGGCTGCTCAACACGTGCCGCACGCTGCTGAGCTTCTCCGGCCTGCTTCGGCCGTGGTCCCCCGAAGAGTTTGTCGAGATTTACCGCGACATGCAGCGCATCTACGACGAGGTCAAGCCGGACGTGGTGGTGGTCGACGATTTGTTTCCCGTTGCGCTCACCTGGGCCAACAGCGCAAATGTCAACTGGATCGTGCTCGCCCCCAACGTCATCAAGGACTTTGCGGCTGTGGTACAACCTAACCTCGCTGTCTTGTGGAAGTACCCGGTGTAAGTCAAGATAGCGTTTCCGCTCGCGAGTATAGATGCACTGACCAAGTGGACCAAATCCGCAGTATATCATCCGCCATCCCGTATCCGATCCCATGGCACCTCAGACCGCTCAACGTGATCTTCAACCTCGTATTTGCCTTCGGTATCATGACGAACAAAGGGAAGGGTCGGCTGCAAGACCACCTGCACAAGGAGCTAGGCCCGGTCAAGCTGATGGAGCTCAGCGACCTGGGGATCTTGACGCCGCCGCCGGAGGGCGTCCGAGTGCTCGTGGCGAACAGTCCAGACATCGACTTCCACTTCGACTCGATACCAGAGTACACTACGGCCTGCGGGCCCATCATCCGGGCCGCGGCGCCGATCGCGACGGTGGACCCGGAGATGGCGGCGTGGCTCCGGCGGGGGCCGACGATCTACATCAACCTGGGGACGCACATCGAGTACGACCTCGAAAGGGCCAAGGAGATGGCGTACGCATTAAGAGAGTTTCTCGACCGCGCGGCCGAGGCAGGATTCGTGGGCGAGGACAAGTTCCAGATCTTGTGGAAGATGCCCCGGCTCTTGGAGGAGGGAGACGGCGAAGACCAGACCAAGTTCGACGGGCGGTGGATGGAGTTCACGGACATACTGCTCAACGAGCTTATCGAGGACCGGGCGAGGATCACGCACTGGTTCACGGCGGAGCCCAAGTCCATCCTCGAGTCTGGCCACGTCGTCTGCTCCGTCCACCACGGCGGATCAAACTCGTTCCATGAAGCGCTTTGGTAAGTTGAAATATGGTTCCATCCTTGGATGCCAAGAATTTTGTGCTAATTTGGCAACTAGCGCCGGAATTCCGCAACTCACGTTGCCCGCCTGGTACGACTGCTACGATTTCGGCTGGAGGGCCGAGCTCCTCGGGATCGGCAGGCTTGCAAACAAGAAAACCCAGGCATATGTCAACCGTAGAGAGCTGGCAGGCTATCTCGAAGAGGTCGTCATCGGCACCAAAGCCGAAGAGTTTCGGCAGAAGGCGAAGGCTGTGTCGAAGCGACACCCGGAGAGGGAGGGCAGGGAAAACGCGGCGAAGGAGATTTTGGCGTTGATCAAGGACAGGAAGACACCTTAAATAATACCATCCGGGTTCCTGGGGGACAAGAGCCTGAGGCTCAATGATATGAACACTTTCCAGGCTGGTAGTCAGCTGCCACAGTTAATCAAATGCTCAGTCATTATATTCTTGTCGCACACCCAGCTTTCTCTCCGTCCTGGTTGGTAAACGAACCGAAAAAGGACTCCTCAGTGTATGATGTCAAGAAGGTTGACTTTACCTGTGATTGAAGTTGTGTTCGAGGGCTAACAAGACGCCAGCATCGACTCAGCCGTCAAAAAGGTTCGCTGTTCCCATCAATCATCGGCCTGATGTTCCCCCGCGTATTGCCCCTTCCCACCCAACAATAACATATGAGCGGGCCGCGTTCGACAAAAAGTAGCAGCCGATAATCTAAGGTATGATCCAAGTTGCTGTCGTTTGTTTTGCGTTGCTTCTTACCTGAGGCTTGGAATAGCATCACACTCAACCGCGGCCGGCTTGAAGTCCAAACATATCACAACGGCACCCACCATTTCGTTGTCGCCTGCTCGCGCCTAGGTAGTCTCCCATTCTCCCATTCAACCTGCAACCCAAATGAGGCAGTGCGTCCGAGACATCGTAGCAAATACAGCTCGCTGTTGATCACACTGCATGAACTAAAAGCGCCACAAGAACGACGCAGGCACGACACCACGCAGGGGTACCTCAGCCGTACCAGCGGCACAGCCCGCTGAGGAGAGAGCCATCAGCACGCGAGGAACGTGGCGGTCGGGTATCGCGATTAGAGGCGAAGCTTATTGTCGGGCCCGCGGGTGAGGCGTCGGGTAGACGTCAGGAACTTCGAGAACACGGAGTTTCCCCTTAAATGTTTCCACGGAAGCAATAAGTGATTAAGACTACCCGAGAGCCTGGTCATCGCGAAATGGAAGAACTGGGACAGGGATCCCCCGCACCCGAGGCTTTCAGCTCCGTCTGCAGTCATCTTTACGCCTGCAACCCCAAGGTTCAAGGTCCTTGCACGAAAGGCGGAAGAGAAGGTAATCAAGGTTGGCGATTGGACAGTAATGAGACCTATTCTCGCGATTGCCATGGGTATACCCGATTCCAGGCTTCACCGGCTGCCCGATCTTGTCGCTTGCTACTCGTCTGGCGAGGGTAGGTGAGTCCAACAAAACAAGGCTAACTGCTACCGTGAAGGAATTGACCATCCCGGTTGATTTCCCACCACACGTCCAATGAGCGTGGTGATGCCAAACGAGAGATCGTACCTGACGCAGCCAATGACGGGGAAGAGAGTCGGAGCTAATGCGCGACCAACATTAGGTACGACGTGGGGTGTTATCCATCCTCCCAGTCTTTTGGCACCTCTCCTGGGACCAGCTAATATTGAAGGACTTTATTGCTCTCGAAGATGGTTCATAAATGCTGACATTGCGGCAGCTTGATTACGTCTGAAGACCTGTTCCTCATGTAGGCTCAACCAGCCACTTCCATGGCCGACAACCACGATAGACCTCGCTTCTTGCAAAGATGGCAAAACGCAACAGCCTGTCCGAGTTCGAAGATTTACTGTTCATTTGGGACTCAGACCGGAAGATATCTCTCGACCTACGGTTCCCGTCCCACGATGAAGCACCGTCCTGCCCGGCACCCCTGTTGGATCCCGTTGCCAACGCTCCGGAGAGGGGAACGATGAGGAGAAACATTTGGAGAAATTGCCGTCCCGTTGGTCTTGCCTTGACGGCTTGGGTTGTCAGCCTGCTGGTTACGATTGTCTACTCGCTGTTCATCTATCATGTCCTGTTTCTCGGCAACCCGGTCGTCGGCTCATGGGTTTTCGAGGCGTCATTGACGAACCTACTTCTTTCAATCTTATCACAGCTTTATGCTATGCTGCTAGCGTACGTTGCTCTGAGTCTATCAGATGCCCTGCGTTGGTCTCTGGCAGCAAGGTCCGAGGGCCAGCGTGGTGCGTCGGCGTCGAGCTTCTTTCAACTCAGTCCGGCCACCGACTGGTTTTCCCTTCTCAAGTTCATCTTCGGGGGAAGGTTTCGGAGTAACTGGGGAGTCATCAGGTGAGGAAGAGGTCTGCTCTACCTGTTAAGCGAAGTACTGACCGATTTAGACTTTCACTTCCCTTTATGGGCCTCGGCTTTGGTTCTGTTCTTAAGTGTATGTGAGACAGCCTGCCGATTTGGCTGCACTTCCACTAGTCTGACATCTCTCAGTTCGAAACAGTTTCGAAGACTACTTCATCAAGCAAGGCGCATCTATCGACGTGTATGCCGGCAACATCCCGCCCGATGTGTCGGTGCTTGAGCTCATTTCGACGACGTACCTCGACGGCTTCTTTGACACTTGGACTCAGCAACTTCTCAACTATCCCCGTTACGCGACGGACTGGACGATGAAGGGGTGCACCAATGACTGCTCTGTATCATTCTTGCCGGGAGGGATGGAGATTGCCCGAAAGGTTGGGCCGCTTCTCAATAGCACGATTCTGCAGGGCGGGCTCTTTAATACCACCGAGTCCATCATGATAGAGAACGCCCCCGGGCTAGTCGCCAGGTTCGAACCGGTACCGGAGGGGTTTGTGTTCGACACTAGCCAGGACTGCAACGTTTACCAGACACCTCTGGGTGACGCGTTACAGATGTGCAAAAAGCAGATGGGAGACTCAGTAGCAGCAGGTATGAACTATTCTCTCTAGAAGTGATCGAAAAAGCTGACAACTGACAGGCTGGCGAGCATGCCCAAGCTTTTATCAATTCACGCGGGCGTGTGCGACCCAGCTCTCGTGGACGAGGACGCCGCTTGTGTCGAAAACACTCTTCTCCGCGTACAGACAGAACGCGACGACCACCTACAGCCAGAAAGACCTCTCCATCCAGCACGTAGAGGCCGTCTCGAAGCCTGTTCCCGTCACAATGCTCGCGTCCGACATGGAGCTAATCTGGAACCGCATATTCGTGCCGCGGCCCCTGTCGTTGCAGATAGACCTCGAGTCCATCAACGTCACCATCTCGCGCATGGCATGGAAGTACCGGACGTATACTGAGTTCTTCCCGGACAATCAGATGCACGTCGAGCTCCTCCAGAACTTTCTATCAGTGCCGCTCCAGTTCGCAGTCACAGCCCTGCAGTACGCCAACTACACCCTTGGCTTGCCTGATGAGAAGCGCACCTTCCCGCCCGAGCTGCTCACCACTGCCACGGGCGGCCGGTCCATCAAGCGCTTCGTCAGCCAGCCGTGGACCGTGTGGGTCTTCATCGGCGCCGGGACCGCTGTCGTCGCGTTGACGGGGGCCGGGTTCTGGTGGATCTTGGCACAGGCCTACCCGCTGCCGAAGCCATCCGGCATCGTGGAACTCGACTTCATCAGCCGGATCAGCGACCTGCAACGGAGAGGCTCACAGAGAGAAGAGAGGGACCCAGAGTTTTCGGAGTTGGTTCAGGATATCAGGTCGCAGAGACAGCACTCTGCCTGGCAGATCATCAAGGCCCTACGGGAACGGAGGCTGGGTTTGGTGCCGGAGGATGGGGTTGGGACGGATGCCCAGGCAAGCCACCAACCTGTCTTACACCTTGCAGCAAAGGAGACGAGAGACAGCAAGTCGAGAGATTGCTCTTCTGCTGGAAGTGATATGGAGAAGGGAGCCCAGTCTGATACGAGTGGGATTGTATAGTATGTGATCGTCTAATCAGGACGACTTTACACGGGTGATCAGAAACAAGACTATAGTTTTATCCCAGAGGCCTTTGTGATCCAACATTGAAATAGAAGCCTGGCACAAATACATGACTATGGTGTCCTCCGTGGCGTGGGTTACGCCAGGATGTCTTCGTCACCCAGCCGCATCAGGCACACTGGTAGTAGTAAGGGGGCGAAACGGCCTGGCAAGTAGATCCAGTCTACGAGAGTTAGCTGGGAACTCCTGAACGTTTGTCAAACTAAGAAAATACTCACGGCACAAGTGGTGCAGCCAGTGTAGTCCTGGCCACCGCACTGTTGAAACTTGGCAACGGTACATCCCGGCAGACCGCCGCTTCCGCCGGTGGTGCTGGGCCGAGGAACGCTGGAAGCTGTGCCCGTAGGTCCGGAGCCGGGGGTGCAGGTCTGCTCGCAGCCGACACACCCGGACCCGGCGCTCTTGGTCGAGCCCCCGGCGTACACAGTCGGGCCGGGCACGACGTACGTGGGAAGGGCCCTGTGAATGTCGACGAGCAGGCCCGGGTCGGACGCCTTGTACGCACCGGGAAACGAGACGGTTCCGGGCGCCGCGCTACCGCCGCCGGTGACGGTCAGCTGGAAGCAAGTCATGTATAGCTGAGCGCCGCCGCTGGAACCGGCGGCGTGAAGGGCGATGGACTCGGCGCGCAGAAGGTAGTCGCCGGCGGGAATGTCAGACGGGATCTTGACATTGACCCGGCCGCAGCAGGTGTTCATGTCCTTAGAGCCCCAGTTGTCCCCGTCACCATTGACGCTGCCGGCCTTGGCAGACCAGCCGTCCTGGTAGATCTTGAACCAACCGGTCGACCCGTCGGCCGATGAGGAATCGGAGACCTTGGTCAGGTATGCGAGGACGGGGCCGTAGTGGGCTCCTCCGATGGCTTCTTGTGCGCAAGATCGGTCGTTAGGTTGCTGGGAACAAGGGGTTAGAACTCGGCTTTGTTGTTTGAGAGGCTCATGCAAAACGTACCTGGTGCATCTCCACCACGACCGAGGATCCGGCTTTCACGACACACTTGCGGGCGACTGGGCCGCTGTTCGCATTACACCGGACGTCATTGGACGCGACGTCAGTGACAGGCGAGTTGGAAAGCGGGAGTCTGGCACATTGACCACCGTACTAGTCCACACATGTCAGCCTTGGGTGTGAGATCTGTGTGTTTCAGGAGTATTACATCAACTCCATCTATCCAAAGAGCCTGAAAGGTTGCATGCGCAGCAGCCTCGTAGGCGGCGAATGCCAGCAGGGACAGGAGAGCCGTCTTCATGACGATCAAAGCTTGGTAGGCGGGAGTCAGATTGCGCACGTTGGAACTGCAGACGGAACCGGCTGACGATCAGTTTCGGTCGGCCAATATATAGGCATGCCGTCCTCCCCAACCTTGACTCTGGGTCTCTGGCGACGGCCTGATCAACTGATTAGACCGAGTTTAAATGAGGTGGCATCGTTGTTGTTGCTTGGCAGCAATACCGGGCTGTGCTGGGCGAGGAGAGTTGACGAGTGAGCGGCGTTGGATTAATGAACAGACCATGGTCCCGTGGACACAGACAACACCCATCGCGAGTTGAACCCATGGAAGTTGGCAACGTATCTGCCCCTAGCCAGGATTTCCCCAGATTTTAAATGATTTCGTGGTAAGCGGCAGTCTGCAAGTTTCGGTAATTGGTGGATTTCGGTAGTGAGCCATGATCGCGGAGGACGAGTGCCGTTGACCATTACTCCAAATGCGGGAAATGGTGTTACCCCGTTCCGCCTCGGCCAAGCAGACGCACCATTCTGACGAGAATGAATTGGATCCTAGCTGGTCATCCGGCAAGCTACTTCCTCGACTCCACTCGTCGTGACAGGATCCAACACGGCGTAGGATTCACGAGACTTGGGTGATAGTAGAACTTGAAGGTATGGGTCTCTAGGCTTTGGGAAGGGATATTCGTGGTCTTGCTCTCTAAGAGGCAGCATCCCCTTTATTGATCCGATCCTTCTAGCAGCCGGACTATTTCCACCATTCAATCACTAGTCCAGAGATGAGGATGGGTGCAGTGACTGAATACCAATCGTCAGTCCAGAACCTCAGTGTTCTTCCCCGAGGTAAGTCGCGGCTTTGTGATTATGTTGCAGCAAGAAAATGAGTACCTCTCCGGTTCGGGGTCCAGAACTTGTTAGTCACTCTGTATCAACCTCTTGTAGAGACGCTCTGAGATCTTGTTGCTGCCCTGTTGTGCATCGAAAACTAGGCGTACATTCTTTTCCTTTCCATAGGTCCCAAAGCCTGATCTTCTCCCTTCCCCCCTTCACCATCACCTCCCGCCGAAGCAGAAAAAGGCACCACGCTCAGCGCAATATAACCACAACTATCGTCGGGCTTAACATCAGCAAGCTGAACCCGTGCATCCCGGAGTGACCTCGCCCGCTCTGCGCCGTCCAGATACGAGCCGCCCGATATCGATGCGAATTGGTTATCCCGAGTCAAAGAGCTTGCGTAACCGAGGATGTCTGGCCCTCGGATCAAATATCGCAATACAAGACCACCAACTGCCAAGACTTGCAGAATAGCCGTCGTGAGCATCAAAACAACCACCCAGAACCGATTCACGTAGTAGGCTTCTTCCGTTTTGGTGACTGTTGCCCGTGTACGATTGGTCCAGAACTCGCCAGGGTTGTCGGGCAAGGCCAGGGACGACTTGGTGATGTTGTACGAGTCCTTTCCAGCCTCCCAAATGGTATTGAAAGCCGTTGTGAGCCTCTTGGAAAATATGTTGATGTCAACATCTGTCCAATCCTGAAATTTCTGCTCGGCGTAAGCATTTTCGTCGTTGGCAATGTAGTTTTCGGTTGCTGAAGCATAGGCCACTCTGATATGTGTTATGCGTGGCCAATACCTGACAGCATTCTCCAGTGCAACAAGCCGGCGATAAAGGTCGCTCTCGGCCATCGGGTGAGCGTTTCGTATTCGACGCTGTCTCTGTGGCGAGCAGCCCTCGGCCGTGCAAACGAGGTTAGTTTGGAGGTCGATAGTGTCAGTAGTGCAGTTGAAGACGGAATAGTAGAGGGAATCGCTAAGGTTTCCCCGGCTTGTGTAGAGAATATATGGGCTCGCAGATGGGTTGATGGGGTCTGCTAAAACAGGCACGAAGCTTTCTGCGTCTGACTTGCGATCCACAAGTTCCGCGAGATTGCCTGCAGTTCTGTTCAGCATTTGGGCATATGAAATCTTCCTAAGACCATCTTCTTCTTCTCTGAGGCTGACCAAGGAGCAGTTGAAGTCGATATAATCAGACTCCAGATTGAATTCGTACTTCGTTGTTGAGTTGATAGTTAGGTTCAATCCTTGGAGGTTAACTCCAATGAGAGACGTGTAATAGTCACTCCCGGCTGCAAGAGCGTCTCTGTTGACCGAACGCCAAGTTTCTACTTCGTCATCTTGCTTTAAATCAGAGTGCCATTGCGGAATCTTTGGTCGGCCCCATAGATCCATATAGGCCTGGTGCTGCTTTCTGGGCGAAAGAAGACTGCCAGAATACAGAGCCTTGATGATGTCTTCCGGTCCGTATGTGTAGTAGTCCGGATCAAAGAACACTGATCTTTGGTAGTGGCGAACATCATAATATATCCATTCATATGTCGAGGATGTCTTTTCGTCGATCCGAAGTAGTCTGGATGAACTTTGGCCGCCAAGAGGTGACATTGCCCAAGTTAACAGGATGAGAAGTCCCAGAACTAGCTGGGTGCGGATGACGAACAGCCGTTCTACAGCGCTTGCAAAGCTTGAGCTGCCGACGATTTGCTCAAGGGATGAGACTGTGACACCGCCTGGTCTTTCGAGGTGCCAACGGGCAGCATTTCTGTAGAACCGCGCCGCAATCATGGCGAATAGGATAGGATAAATGGTAGGGCTGAGGCGCGTGATCTCTTCGATCTTGGGACCGTACGGCACGGTTGACCTGACTTGCTCGTTGAGTTGCAAGGCGAGGATCGAGATGGCTTTCTCAGTGTCAGCTCGGAATTCGGAGCACGGTTGGATCGCAGGTCACACTGAAGAAGAACAGCGGCAGTGCCGTCAAAACAACCTCCCATGTCCAGGAGAGAAACTTGATTGCCATTGGTTCTTGGTTGAGCAAGCCCGGGCTGAGACGTAATTCTCGGGGGTGACCACCACCCTCGAGATGGGACGATGAGTTGTCATATGTGACATTGGAGTCCGACCCAGAGCCAGAATCGGGGCTGTCGTCGGGCTTATCGTTGGAAGATCCGTGTTGTGGCATCGTCTCGGATTGGAGGTCTGGGCCATGTTCGATGTCAACATTATTGACTGAATGATACTGCGGCGTGGGAGACATGGTATTCGATTACTGATCTGAAGTTGCGAAAGGGTGAGGCAGCACGGACAAGTACGTCACAGTTGGTCGAGATTCCCCTCTGGCAGTGAGCAGAACTGAAGTATATATGCGCATTGAAGACGCACTAGGATTCCAAGCCAGTATTTCCCTCCAAAAAATCTTGTACCGCGCCACTCTCAACCGGGGGCTGAGGCTGCAGTGATGTGAGACCTACATGTTGTACGAGGTACCCAACATACCAGTCGTCCAACAAGGAAGCTGACTACATATACATTATGCAAGAATTCGTCGACGTTCCTTGGGCTAAAAACGAAGGTTTTGCGACACTGCCCGAGATAATCCCATGTCTGATATGGAATATATCGGAGTTGCAAGATGTTGAAGCCAGTTGGTGTAAGAGCATTTGGGAGCATCTACACTACAGCAACGCCTCTCGAGAGTCTGCTTTATACCGGGAATGCTGAGCATGCTCCCCAAGATTTGGAGAGATCATCAGCATTAAAAGTCGTTGTCTCTCTCCATCAAGCTGGAAAGATAGTTAGGCAGGAGAAACGGGCCCCGGAGGTTGTACGATGCGCCAGAACGAGCACCGAGTGGTTCGCAGTATCAACATGAAGCACAGCCATGCTTGGCATAGAAGGGCTGAGAATCTGAGACCAGCAGGGCGTATCCTTACACAAACATGACGCGTATCCTTAAGAGGAACGATGTGCATGGTTATACAGGCATGCCAGTTTTGGTAATTTGAAGTAATCCGGTACTTCTCCCTACGTTTACTAGGCAGATGCCCAGACATACACGCGCGCCGACTGTAGCGCACAAGGTAGTGTATTCCTCTCTCGCTCCATTATCGAGTTGCAACACATGCAGGCGGTGAAGTGAATTAGGTTTGTATTAATACCCACTCGACTTTATTGCAGCTGTATAGCAGTTACTAGTTGTCTGAACGGTTGGTGAATGTTGTCTTTCTCGACTTCTCGACAGCTGCTCTACAACAAACATAGACACATTGATACACGGAGGTCCTGACAGCTTTGGCCCGGAGACCTGTCAAATTCAATAGGCATAGGCAAGTATTGACAGGTTTAGCCTAACAATATGTACAATGAATGTCCACGGTCGCGTCGTGTTCAAAGGCACAATTTGCCCATCCAGCCTCTCCATGGCATCGCCTCTCCCCCAGCCATCTAGCAAGCGCCATCCTTCACTCCGGGGCCGCTGTAGTTCTGGCACGGCGTCTTGGCGTCGGTGCAGACGTTGACGAGGGTGGCCTTGTCGCCGTTGGCCTTGGTGATGCCGACGACCTCGCCTCCCTTGCGGGCGGTGACACCCTCGACGTAGACCTCGCGGGCGCACTTCGCACACTGTATGAAGGCATCTTGTTCAGTACGGTTTCTTATTGACTCATGCGAAATAGGGGCCGGGAAGGCACTTACAGTTCCGCAGGAGCGGTAGACCTTGCCGTAGTCCTCAGCGTAAAAGTTGATGATCTACAAACACGGTCAGTATTAGATGGCAAAAAAGAAAAAGAATAAGAGATGACAAACATTGACTTTGCCGCAGCCGTTGTGCTGGATAATCTTGTCGGAGGCCTTGAACGCGCCGCCGCCGACGATCCAGGTCACGTCGCCGGCCTTGTCCTCTTTCTACGCGCAAATAGGTTGTCAGCATGCATTCCGAGCCTTCCTCCTCAAAACCTGGGTTGCACTCACGATGGAGATGGCGTCCTCGCAGACGTCCTCGAACCAGACAAACTCGATATTGCAACCACCGCCGAGGCAGTAGACGCCCTCACCAGCAGTCTTGCCGATGATGACGTTGCGAAGGGTGGCGCCCTTCTCGAGGACGAAGGCGGTGTCCTTCTCACCTAAGGTCACGATGTGTCAGTCCGAGGTTCTCGAGTTTTGATCTGTCGGAGTGACCGTACCTCCTTCCTGCTGTTCCCTGCAGGAGGTCGGGTTTCTGTCGTACTTGGCCCAGCCGCCGTCAAAGACCTGGCCGGACTTGACGTAGATGGGGGCCGAGATCTGCTTGTTGGAGGTGGCCACGGGAAGTCCGCCCTCCCAACCGAGGCAGGCAAGAGCCGTGGGGAGAGCGGCGAGGAGGGAGGCGAGGGTTCCGGCTTTGGCGAACATTGTGGCTATTGCGGTCGTTATTTCTGCTTTGATGTAGACAATAAAGACAGTTTGAGCGATGATATTCCGTTTCGAACCTATGGCCCCGAGAGAGGATCTAAGGCTATGTTTATAATAACAGAACAAGAAACAAGGGGGTTCAAGATACGAGGGATCCGATGCTTCTCATTGGCACGCATGTGAAGTTGATATCGAAAAGCTCGGCATGAGGACGGCTCACCATATCAATTCGTGCGAATCTTGCTTATTTCGGTTGTGAGTCTCTGCTAGTCGTGGAAATACCTGGGCGTTGTTTATACAGGAACCTTGGTATTGTTTCAAGGACTGGGGGCTTCATGTTGCCTTGTCGAGCCATGTGATCTGAGAGACTGCAACCGTGGGCGCAGAAACTCTCCTCCGGACCAATGATTACAGACCTCGGCCTTCTCCAAGCCTTTTCTGCTGGATTTCCCCGGATCTCTGTATGCTTCTTTCTTTCTCTCCGCGCAGTCCCACCAATGGGTACGGCGACGTCTGTGGGTCAAATGCGGTTCTTGGTAACTTGGCGTTTTATCTCGACGAGCGGACTCGTGGAGCTGACGGGGGCGGGCTTCCCAGCTCGGAGAATAGGAGGCGTGGGTGGGATGCGTCAAGCCGGTTGTGTCGGCTTCTCGGGTCTTGGCTGCGGGATGGCTACGTGTAATCCCAGCGGCAAGGGGTTGCCAAGCCTGCCCGGCTCCCTGGGACCATCCCGCGTGGAACCGATGCTTGATCCAGGTAACTCAAGAAAGAAAGAGACTTAGAAGGCCTCTCTTCTTCAGTATCGTGTGTTTGATGATCCTGCAGTCCAACTTGGCGACAGCAGTTGGGAATCAACAACTGCTAAGCAGTCGAGACGTGTCCTAGAGTCTTCTAATTCCCCAGCATGACGCCCAGGGTATTCCCGACGGCTACAAAAGAAGGTAGGAAAACTGGGAGTACACGTTGAAGACGAAGTCCTTCCCTTTTCGAAGAGGCTGATATGGGAGGGAGATCCGGCAAAGATCTACACGCTGATAACAGGGTTTCTTAGCCGCACCACTCGGCGCTGGCTCCCCAATACAGCAGATTTAAGAGCCTCGGGCACCACGCAACTTGGTGGAAAGAACCAATGGAATTCTTCCTGTTGCTTCTAGAAACCTCTCCCACTACTACGAAGAACAGAAATGAAGGAAAGCTTGCATGCCCGTGTAGTGATATCGGAAAAGTCCAAGCAATTTTGTAAGTGTAAGACTTACACAAGACGATTGAGCAGTCGACTTGGCGCCGCAACAATATGGGGTTTTATCTGATAAGAACTTTTGGTGTAGACTAAAGTGCGATGGTGCCGAAGACGGAGAGCCCGAGTATGATGATGATGCCAAGAATGAGTTTGTATGGAGATGGCTATTGGAACGATAAAAAAGCCACTCCTGTCATACCCGCATAGTTGAAGGGCATCTGAAGAGTTTGAGTGTCGCCATTCGATGTCGCCACGAATACCACTCGTATCGCTTATGTAGGAGATCACTGGATACCCGGGCAATCCTGTCTAAGTACCTCTGCCCTCCTTCACCTTCGGATAAAGCACAAAAAGAGGTAAATTAGCAGTTCCAACGACCAGACCGTGCTTCGGATGCCCCTTTCCCGCGAAACCTGTCTGACAGACGCAGAAGAAGTCCCGACGAACTCCTATCTCCCCGCTGCACGGCTCAAACAGTGGCAGCTGTCAAAGACGAAATTGATTTTTTCAATTTTTCTTTACTAGAAATAAGGGGTGGTTGGGCGTACTGGCGGCCTTGCGCAACGGCCAGGTCTGTGACAAACTCCGCGTGGGATCCGGTCGGGGAAGCCCGAGTGGTAATCATTACTACGCACAGCGCATTACGCGCATGGATGGGATTAATGGGAATTGTTTAGCTGTTCCTTATTCTGTAGGTTTCGTTCGATTAATGTCGAGAGCTCCGTGTTGGCTCTGTCGCAATGGCCACGACAAGATTGTCACCAGTCCAAGCATGCAAGTCAAGGACAATATTGTTTGTATTGGGTACATACCAAGTTGCTGCAAATATCATTTTCAGTCACCAGATCACCTAAATCTACTTGAAACAACTGATGTAGACTTAAAGATCTTGATGGATATCAGTGGCGTCCAAGCCAACGTATCCCGTGAGTTAGGGAAGAGGGGTGTCACGGGCTACGCCCCACTTCGAGGCTATGCCTTCGTTTATGGAAGATTCCACAACATCCGAGAAGGGGAGC